>JAUNZM010000915.1:0-18737 GCA_033459285.1 Clamator glandarius | reverse complement strand
GGTCCTGCGGGGGCTCTAGAAGGGTCTGGGTGCTTTTAGAAGTGTCCTGGGGGGCTCTAGAAGGGTCGGGGGGGGTTTAGGATAGTCCTGGTGGGCTCTAGAAGGGTGTGAGGGCTTTTAGAAGGGTCCTGGGGGGCTCCAGAAGAGTCTGGGGTCTTTTAGAAGGGTCCTGGGGGATTCTAGAAGAGTCTGGGGACTTTTAGAAGGGTCCTGGGGGGCTCTAGAAGGGTCTGGGGGCTTTTAGAAGGGTCCTGGGGGGCTCTAGAAGGGTCTGGGGGCTTTCAGAAGGGTCCTGGGGGGTTCTAGAAGGGTCTGGGGGCTTTTAGAAGGGTCCTGGGGGGCTCTAGAAGGGTCTGGGGCTTTTAGAAGGGTCCTGGGGGGCTCTAGAAGGGTCTGGGTGCTTTTAGGAGGTTCCTGGGGGCATCTAGAAGGGTCTGGGGGCTTTCAGAAGGGTAATGGGGGCCTCTTGAAGGGTCTGAAGGCTTTTAGAAGGGTCCTGGGGGGCTCTAGAAGAGTCTGGGGGCTTTTAGAAGGGTACTGGGGGGCTCTAGAAGGGTCTGGGGGCTTATTAGACGGGTCCTGGGAGGCTCTAGAAGGGTCTGGGGGCTTTTAGAAGGGTCCTGGTGGGCTCTAGAAGGGTCTGGGGGCTTTTAGATGGGTCCTGGAGGCTTCTAGGAGGTCTGGGGGCTTTTAGAAGGGTCCTGGGTGGCTCTAGAGGGGTCTGGGGGCTTTCAGAAAGGTCCGAGGGGGCTCTAGAGGGGTCTGGGGTCTTTTAGAAGGGCCCTGGGGGGATCTAGAAGGGTCTGGGGGATTTTAGAAGGGTCCTGGGTGACTCTAGAAGGGTCTGGGGGCTTTTAGAAGGGCCCTGGTGGTCTCTAGAAGGGTCCTGGGGGCTTTTGAAAGGGTGCTGGGGGGCTCTAGAAGGGTCTGGGGGCTTTTAGAACGGTCCTGGGGGGCTCTAGAAGGGTCCGGGGGGTTTTAGATGGGTCCCTGGGAGGCTCTAGAAGGGTCTGGGGGCTTTTAGAAGGGTCCTGGGAACCTCTAGTACGGTCTGGGTGCTTTTAGATGGGTCCTGGGGGCTTTTAGAAGGGTCCTGGGGAGCTCTAGAAGGGTCTAGGGGCTTTTAGAAGGGTCTTTAGTGGCTCTAGAAGGGTCTGGGGGCTTTTAGAAGGGTCCTGGGGCCTCTAGAAGGGTCTGGGGGCTTTTAGAAGGATCCTAGGGGGCTCTAGAAGGGTCTGGGGGCCTTTAGAAGCGTCCCGGGGGGACTTAGAAGGATCTGGGGGCTTTTAGAAGGGTCTTGGGGGGCTCTAGAAGTGTCTGGGGTCTTTTAGAAGGGTCCTGGGGGCCTTTAGAAGGGTCTGAGGGCTTTTAGAAGGGTCCTGGGGGGCTCTAGAAGGGTCTGGGGGCTTTTAGAAGGGTTCTGGGGGGTTCTAGAAGGGTCTGGGGGCTTTTAGAAGGGTTCTGGGGGGCTCTAGAAGGGTCTGGGAGCTTTTAGAAGGGTCCTGGGGGGCTCTAGAAGGGTCTGGGGCCTTTCACAGGGGTCCTGGGGTGCTCTAGAAGGGTCTGGGTTCTTTTAGAAGGGTCCTGGGGGCTCTAGAAGGGTCTGGGGGCTTTTGGAACGGTCCTGGTGGGCTCTAGAAGAGTCTGGGAGCTTTTAGATGGGTCCTGGGGGGCTCTAGAAGGGTCTGGGTTCTTTGAGAAAGGTCTTGGGTACCTCTAGAAGGGTCTGGGGGCTTTTAGAAGGGTCCTGGTGGCCTCTAGAATGGTCTGGGGCTTTTAGAAAGGTCTGGGAGGCTCTAGAAGGGTCTGGGGGCATTTAGAATGGTCCTGGAGGGCTCTAGAAGGGTCTGGGGATTTTTAGAAGGGTCCTGGGGGCATCTAGAAGGGTCTGGGGGCTTTTAGAAGGGTCCTGGGGGGCTCTAGAGGGGTCTGGGGGCTTTCAGAAGGGTCCGGGGGGGCTCTAGAAGGGTCTGGGGGCTTTTAGAAGGGTCCTGGGGGCCTCTATAAGGGTCTGGGTGCTTTTAGAAGGGTCCTGGGGGGCTCTAGAAGGGTCTGGGGTTTTTTAGAAGGGTCCTGGGGGGCTCTAGAAGGGTCTGGGGTTTTTTAGAAGGGTCCTGGGGACCTCTAGAAGGGTCTATGGGCTTTTAGAAGGATCCTGGGGGGCTCTAGAAGGGTCTGGCGGCTTTCAGAAGGGTCCGGCGGGGCTCTAGAATGGTCTGGGGTCTTTTAGAAGGGTCCTGGGGTGCTCTAGAAGGGTCTGGGTGCTTTTAGAAGGGTCCTGGGGGGCTCTAGAAGGGTCTGAGGGCTTTTAGAAGGGTCCTGGGAGGCTCTAGAAGGGTCTGGGGGCTTTTAGAAGGGTCCTGGGGGGCTCTAGAAGGGTCTGGGGGCTTTTAGAAGGGTGCTGGGGGGCTCTAGAAGGGTCTGGGGGCGTTTAGAAGGGCTCTGGTGGCCTCTAGAAGGGTCTGGGGGCTTTTAGAAGGGTTCTGGGGGGCTCTAGAAGGGTCTGGGGGCTTTTAGAAGGGTGCTGGGGGGCTCTAGAAGGGTCTGGGGGCTTTTTGAATGGTCCTGGGGGCCTCTAGAAGGGTCTGGGTGCTTTTAGATGGGTCCTGGGGGCTATTAGAAGGGTCCTGGGGGGCTCTAGAAGTGTCTGGGTGCTTTTAGAAGGGTCTTTAGTGGCTCTAGAAGGGTCTGGGGGCTTTTAGATGGGTCCTAGGTGGCTCTAGAAGGGTCTGGGGGCTTTTAGATGGGTCCTGGGGGCTATTAGAAGGGTCCTGGGGGGCTCTAGAAGGGTCTGGGTGCTTTTAGAAGGGTCTTTAGTGGCTCTAGAAGGGTCTGTGGGCTTTTAGAAGGGTCTTGGGGGGCTCTAGAAGGGTCTGGGGTCATTTAGAAGGGCCCTGGTGGCCTCTAGAAGGGTCTGGGGGCTTTTAGAATGGTCTTGGGGGCCTCTAGAAGGATCTGGGGGCATTTAGATGGGTCCTGGGGGGCTCTAGAAGGGTCTGGGAGCTTTTAGAAGGGTCCTAGTTGGCTCTAGAAGGGTCTGGGTGCTTTTAGAAGGGTCCTGGGGGGCTCTAGAAGCGTCTGGGGGCTTTCAGAAGGGTCCTGGGGGGCTCTAGAAGGGTCTGGGGGCTTTTAGAATGGTTCTGGGTGGCTCTAGAAGGGTCTGGGGGCTTTTAGAAGGGTCCTGGCGACCTCTAGAAGGGTCTGGGGGCTTTTAGAAGGGTCTTGGGGGCCTCTAGAAGGGTCTGGGGGCATTTAGATGGGTCCTGGGGGGCTCTAGAATGGTCTGGGAGCTTTTAGAAGGGTCCTAGGTGGCTCTGGAAGGGTCTGGGGGCTTTTAGAAGGGTCCTGGGGGGCTCTAGAAGGGTCTGGGGGCTTTCAGAAGGGTCCTGGGGGGATCTAGAAGGGTCTGGGGGCTTTTAGAAGGGTCCTGGGGGGCTCTAGAAGGGTCTGTGGTCTTATAGAATGGTTCTGGGGGGCTCTAGAAGGGTCTGGGGGCTTTTAGAAGGGTCCTGGGGACTTTTAGAAGGGTCCTGGGGGGGTCTAGAAGGGTCTGGGTGCTTTTAGAAGGGTCTTTAGTGGTTCTAGAAGGGTCTGGGGGCTTTTAGAAGGGTCCTGGGGGCCTCTAGAAGGGTCTGGGGGCTTTTAGAAGGGTCCTAGGTGGCTCTAGAAGGGTCTGGGGGCATTTAGAAGCGTCCTGGATGTCTCTAGAAGGATCTGGGGGCTTTTAGAAGGGTCTTGGGGGGCTCTAGAAGGGTCTGGGGTCTTTTAGAAGGGTCCTGGGCTAGTCTAAAAGGGTCTGAGGGCTTTTAGAAGGGTCCTGGGGGGCTCTAGAAGAGTCTGGGTCCTTTCAGAAGGGTCCTGGGGGGCTCTAGAAGAGTCTGGGGGCTTTTAGAAGGGTCCTGGGGGGCTCTAGAAGGGTCTGGGGGCTTTGACAAGGGTCCTGGGGGTCTCTAGAAGGGTCTGGGGTCTTTTAGAAGGGTCCTGGGGGGCTCTAGAAGGGTCTGGGGGCTTTTAGAAGGGTCCTGGGGGGCTCTAGAAGGGTCTGGGGTCTTTTAGAAGGGTCCTGGGGGGCTCTAGAAGGGTCTGGGGGTTTTTAGAAGGGTCCTGGGGGGCTCTACAAGGTTCTAGGGGATTTTAGAAGGGTCCTGGGGGGCTCTAGAAGGGTCTGGGGGCTTTTAGAAGGGTGCTGGGGGGCTCTAGAAGGGTCTGGGGGCTTTTAGAATGGTGCTGGGGGGCTCTACAAGGTTCTAGGGGATTTTAGAAGGGTCCTGGGGGGCTCTAGAAGGGTCTGGGGGCTTTTAGAAGGGTCCTGGGGGGCTCTAGAAGGGTCTGGGGGCTTTTAGAAGGGTCCTGGTGGCCTCTAGAAGGGTCTGGGGGCTTTTAGAATGGTCCTGGGGGGCTCTAGAAGGGTCTGGGGACTCTTAGAAGGGTCCGGGGGCTCTCTAGAAGGGTCTGGGGGCTTTTAGAAGGGTGCTGGGGGGCTCTAGAAGGGTCTGGGGGCTTTTAGAAGGGCTCTGGTGGCCTCTAGAAGGGTCTGGGGGCTTATAGAAGGGTTCTGGGGGGCTCTAGAAGGGTCTGGGGGCTTTTAGAAGGGTCCTGGGGGGCTCTAGAAGGGTCTGGGGGCTTTTTGAATGGTCCTGGGGACCTCTAGAAGCGTCTGGGGGCTTTTAGATGGGTCCTGGGGGCTATTTGAAGGGTCCTGGGGGAATCTAGAAGGGTCTGGGGGCTTTTAGAAGGGCCCTGGTGGCCTCTAGAAGGGTCTGGGGGCTTTTAGAAGGGTCTTGGGGGGCTCTAGAATGGTCTGGGGGCTTTTAGAAGGGTCCTGGGGGTCTCTAGAAGGGTCTGGGGGCTTTCAGAAGGGTCCTGGGGGGCTCTAGAAGGGTCTGGGGGCTTTTAGAAGGGTCCTAGGGGGCTCTAGAAGGGTCTGGGGGCATTTAGAAGGGTCCTGGGGACCTCTAGAGGGGTCTGGGGGCTTTTAGAAGGGTCTTGGGGGCCTCTAGAAGGGTCTGGGGGCTTTTAGATGGGACCTGGGAGGCTCTAGAAGGGTCTGGGAGCTTTTAGATGGGTCCTAGGTGGCTCTAGAAGGGTCTGGGGGCTTTTAGAAGGGTCCTGGGGGGCTCTAGAAGGTTCTGGGGGCTTTCAGAAGGGTCCTGGGGGGCTCTAGAACGGTCTGGGGTCTTTTAGAAGGGCTCTGGTGGCCTCTAGAAGGGTCTGGGGTCTTATAGAAGGGTCCTGGGGGGCTCTAGAAGGGTCTGGGGGCTTTTAGAAGGGTCCTGGGTGGCTCTTGAAGGGTGTGGGTGCTTTTTGAATGGTCCTGGGGAACTCTAGAAGGGTCTGGGGGCTTTTAGATGGGTCCTGGGGACTTTTAGAAGGGTCCTGGGGTGGTCTAGAAGGGTCTGGGTGCTTTTAGAAGGGTCTTTAGTGGTTCTAGAAGGGTCTGGGGGCTTTTAGAAGGGTCCTGGGGGCCTCTAGATTGGTCTGGGGGCTTTTAGAAGGGTCCTAGGTGGCTCTAGAAGGGTCTGGGGGCATTTAGAAGGGTCTTGGGAGCCTCTAGAAGGGTCTGGGGTCTTTTAGAAGGGTCCTGGGGGCCTCTAAAAGTGTCTGAGGGCTTTTAGAAGGGTCCTGGGGGGCTCTAGAAGAGTCTGGGTGCTTTCAGAAGGGTCCTGGGGGGCTCTAGAAGAGTCTGGGGGCTTTTAGAAGGGTCCTGGGGGGCTCTAGAAGGGTCTGGGGGCTTTTAGAAGGGTCCTGGGGGTCTCTAGAAGGCTCTGGGTGCTTTTAGAGGGGTCCTGGGGGCTCTAGAAGGGTCTGGGGGCTTTTGAAACCGTCCTGGGGGGCTCTAGAATGGTCTGGGGGCTTTTAGAAGGGTCCTGGGGGCCTCTAGAAGGGTCTGGGGGCTTTTAGAAGGGTCCTGGGGGGCTCTAGAAGGGTCTGGGGGCTTATAGAAGGGTCCTGGGGACCTCTAGAAGGGTCTGGGTGCTTTTAGAAGGGACCTGGGGGGCTCTAGAAGGGTCTGGGGGCTTTTAGAAGGGTCCTGGGGACCTCTAGAAGGGTATGGGGGCTTTTAGAAGGGTCCTGGTGGCCTCTAGAAGGGTTTGGGGGCTTTTAGAAGGGTGCTGGGGGGCTCTAGAAGGGTCTGGGGGCTTTTAGAAGGGTCCTGGGTGGCTCTAGAAGGGTCTGGGGTCATTTTGAATGGTCCTGGGGACCTCTAGAAGGGTCTGGGGGCTTTTAGATGGGACCTGGGGGCTTTTAGAAGGGTCCTGGGGGGCTCTAGAAGGGTCTGGGGGCTTTGACAAGGGTCCTGGGGGTCTCTAGAAGGCTCTGGGTGCTTTTAGAGGGGTCCTGGGGGTCTAGAAGGGTCTGGGGGCCTTTAGAAGCGTCCTGGAGGTCTCTAGAAGGATCTGGGTGCTTTTAGAAGGGTCTTGGGGGGCTCTAGAAGAGTCTGGGATCTTTTAGAAGGGTCCTGGGGGCCTTCTAAAGGGTCTGAGGGCTTTTAGAAGGGTCCTGGGGGGCTCTAGAAGAGTCTGGGGGCTTTTAGAAGGGTCCTGGGGGGCTCTAGAAGGGTCTGGGGGCTTTCAGAAGGGTCCTGGGGGGCTCTAGAAGGGTCTGGGTGCTTTTAGAAGGGTCCTGGGGGCTCTAGAAGGGTCTGGGGGCTTTTGGAACGGTCCTGGGGGGCTCTAGAAGAGTCTGGGGGCTTTTAGATGGGTCCTGGGGGGCTCTAGAAGGGTCTGGGTGCTTTGAGAAAGGTCTTGGGGACATCTAGAAGGGTCTGGGGGCTTTTAGAAGGGTCCTGGCGGCCTCTAGAAGGGTCTGGGGGCTTTTAGATGGGACCTGGGGGGCTCTAGAAGGGTCTGGGGGCTTTTAGAAGGGTCCTGGGGGGCTCTAGAAGGGTCTGGGGGTATTTAGAATTGTCCTGGAGTCTTCTAGAAGGGTCTGGGGGCTTTTAGAAGGGTCCTGGGGGCTCTAGAGGGGTCTGGGAGCTTTCAGAAGGGTCCGGGGGGGCTCTAGAAGGGTCTGGGGTCTTTTAGAAGGGTCCTGGGCGCCTCTAGAAGCGTCTGGGGGCTTTCAGAAAGGTCCTGGGGGGCTCTAGAAGTGTCTGGGGGCTTTTAGAAGGGTGCTGGGGGGCTCTAGAAGGGTCTGGGGGCTTTTAGAATGGTCCTGTGTGTCTCTAGAAGGGTCTGGGGGCTTTTAGAAGGGTCCTGGGGGCCTCTAGAAGGGTCTGGGGTCTTATAGAAGGGTCCTGGGGGGCTCTAGAAGGGTCTGGGTGCTTTTTGAAGGGTCCTGGGGGCCTCTAGAAGGGTCTGGGTGCTTTTAGAAGGGTGCTGGAGGCTTCTAGGAGGGTCTGGGGGCTTTCAGAAGGGTCCGGGGGGGCTCTAGAAGGGTCTGGGGTCTTTCAGAAGGGTCCTGGTGGCCTCTAGAAGGGTCTGGGGTCTTTTAGAAGGGTCCTGGTGGGCTCTAGAATGGTCTGGAGGCTTTTAGAAAGGTGCTGGGGGGCTCTAGAAGGGTCTGGGGGCTTTTAGAAGGGTCTTTAGTGGCTCTAGAAGGGTCTGGGGGCATTTAGAAGGGTCCTGGGAGGCTCTAAAAGGGTCTGGGGGCTTTCAGAAGGGTCCTGGGGGGCTCTAGAAGGGTCTGTGGGCTTTTAGAAGGGTGCTTGGGTCTCTAGAAGGGTCTGGAGGCTTTTAGATGGGTCCTGAAGGGCTCTAGAAGGGTCTGGGGGCTTATAGAAGGGTGCTGGGGGGCCCTAGAAGGGTCTGGGGGCTTTTAGAAGGGTCCTGGGGGGCTCTAGAAGGGTCTGGGGGCTTTTGGAGGGTCCTGGGGGGCTCTAGAAGGGTCTGGGGGCTTTTAGAAGGGTCCTGGGGGGCTCTAGAAGGGTCTGGGGGCTTTCACAAGTGTCCTGGGGGGCTCTAGAAGAGTCTGGGGGCTTTTAGAAGGGTCCTGGGTGACTCTAGAAGGGTCTGGGGGCTTTCACAAGGGTCCTGGGGGGCTCTAGAAGGGTCTGGGGGCTTTTAGAAGGGTCCTGGGGGCCTCTAGAAGGGTCTGGGTGCTCTTAGAAGGGTCCAGGGGGGCTCTAGAAGGGTCTGGGGGCATTTAGATGGGACCTGGGGGACTCTAGAAGGGTCTGGGGGCTTTTAGAAGGGTCCTGGGGGCCTCTAGAAGTGTCTGGTGGCTTTTAGAAGGGTCCTAGGGGGCTCTAGAAGGGTCTGGGGGCTATTAGAAGGGTCCTGGGGGCCTTTAGAAGGGTCTGGGGGCTTTCAGAAGGGTTCTGGGGGGCTCTAGAAGGGTCTGGGGGCTTTTAGAAGGGTCCTGGGGTGCGCTAGAAGGGTCTTGGGGCTTTTAGAAGGGTCCTGGGGGGCTCTAGAGGGGTCTGGGTGCATTTAGAATGGTCCTGGGGGGCTCTAGAAGGGTCTGGGGGCTTTTAGAAGGGTCCTGATGGTTTCTAGAAGGGTCTGGGGGCTTTGAGAAAGTCCTGGGGGGCTCTAGAAGGGTCCTGGGGGGCTCTAGAGGGGTCTGGGTGCATTTAGAATGGTCCTCGGGGGCTCTAGAAGGGTCTGGGGGCTTTTAGATGGGACCTGGGGGGCTCTAGAAGGGTCTGGGGGCTTTGAGAATGGTCATGGGGGGATCTAGAAGGGTCCTGGGGGCCTCTAGAAGGGTCTGGGGGCTTTTTGAAGGGTCCTGGGGGCCTCTAGAAGGGTCTGGGGGCTTTTAGAAGGGTGCTGGGGGCCTCTAGAAGTGTCTGGGTTCTTTTAGAAGGCTCCTGTGGGGCTCTAGAAGGGTCTGGGTGCTTTTAGAAGGGTCCTGGGGGCCTCTAGAAGGGTCTGGGTGCTTTTAGAAGGGTCCTGGGGGGCTCTAGAAGGGTCTGGGGGCTTTTAGAAGGGTCTTTAGTGGCTCTAGAAGGGTCTGGGGGCTTTTAGAAGGGTCCTGGGAGGCTCTAAAAGGGTCTGGGGGCTTTTAGAAGGGTCCTGGGAGGCTCTAGAAGGGTCTAGGGGCTTTTAGAAGGGTCCTGGGGGGGCTCTAGAAGGGTCTGGGGGCTTTTAGAAGGGTGCTGGGGGGCTCTAGAAGGGTCTGGGTCTTTTAGATGAGTTCTAGGGACCTCTAGAAGGGTCTGGGTGCTTTTAGAAGGGTCCTGGGGGGCTCTAGAAGGGTCTGGGGGCTTTTAGAAGGGTCCTGGGGGGCTCTAGAAGGGTCTGGGGGCTTTTAGAAGGGTCCTGGGGGGCTCTAGAATTCTCTGGTGGGCTTTTAGAAGGGTCTTTAATGGCTCTAGAAGGGTCTGGGCGCTTTTAGAAGGGTCCTGGGGGCTCTAGAAGGATCTGGGGGCTTTCACAAGGGTCTTGGGGGGCTCTAGAAGGGTCTGGGGTCTTTTAGAAGGGTTTTGGGGGGCTCTAGAAGGGTCTGGGGGCTTTTAGAAGGGTCCTGGGGGACTCTAGAAGGGTCTGGGGGCTTTTAGAAGGGGCCTGGGGGGCTCTAGAAGGATCTGGGGGCTTTTAGAACAGTCCTTGGAGGCTCTAGAAGGGTCTGGGGGCTTTTAGAAGGGTCCGGGGGGGCTCTAGAAGGATCTGAGGGATTTTAGAAGGGTCCTGGGCGCCTCTAGAAGGGTCTGGGGGTTTTAGAAGGGTCCTGGGGGGCTCTAGAAGAGTCTGGGGGCTTTTAGAAGGGTCCTGGGGGGCTCTAGAAGGGTCTGGGTGCTTTCACAAGGGTCCTGGGGGGCTCTAGAAGGGTCTGGGGGCTTTTAGAAAGGTCCTGGGGTCTCTAGAAGGGTCCGGGGGCTTTTGTAAGGGTCCTGGGGGGCTCTAGAAGGGTCTGGGGTCTTTTAGATGGGACCTGGAGGGCTCTAGAAGGGTCTGGGGGCTTTCAGAAGGGTCCTGGAGGGCTCCAGAAGGGTCTGGGGGCTTTTAGAAGGGTCCTGGGGGGCTCTAGAAGGGTCTGGGGGCTTTTAGAAGGGTCCTGGGGGGCTCTAGAAGAGTCTGGGTGCTTTTAGAAGGGTCCTGGGGGGCTCTAGAAGGGTCTGGGGGCTTTTAGAAGGGTCCTGGGGGGCTCTAGAAGGGTCTGGGGGCTTTTAGAAGGGTCCTGGGGGGGCTCTAGAGGGTTCTGGGGGCTTTTAGAAGGGTCCTGGGGGCATCTAGAAGGGTCAGGGTGCTTTTAGATGGGACCTGGGGGGCTCTAGAAGGGTCTGGGGGCTTTGAGAAAGGTCATGGGGGGATCTAGAAGGGTCCTGGTGGCTCTAGAATGGTCTGGGGGCTTTCAGAAGGGTACTGGTGGGCTCTAGAATGGTCTGGGGGCTTTCAGTATGGTCCGGGGGGCCTCTAGGAGGGTCTGGGGACTTTTAGAAGGGTCCTGGGGGGCTCTAGAAGGGTCTGGGGGCTTTCAGAAAGGTCCTGGGGGGATCTAGGAGGGTCTGGGGGCTTTTAGAAGGGTCCTGGGGGGCTCTAGAGGGGTCTGGGAGCTTTCAGAAGGGTCCGGAGTGGCTCTAGAAGGGTCTGGGGTCTTTTAGAAGGGTCCTGGGGGCCTCTAGAAGGGTCTGGGGGCTTTCAGAAAGGTCCTGGGGGGCTCTAGAAGTGTCTGGGGGTTTTTAGAAGGGTGCTGGGGGGCTCTAGAAGGGTCTGGGGGCTTTTAGAAGGGTCCTGGGGACCTCTAGAAGGGTCTGGGGGTTTTAGAAGGGTCCTGGGGGGCTCTAGAAGGGTCTGGGGGCTTTCAGAAAGGTCCTGGGGGCCTCTAGAAGGGTCTGGGGGCTTTTAGAAGGGTCCTGGGGGGCTCTAGAAGGGTCTGGGGGCTTTTAGAAGGGTCCTGGGGGGCTCTAAAAGGGTCTGGGGTCTTTTAGAAGGGTGCTGGGAGGGTCTAGAAGGGTCTGGGGGCTTTTAGAAGGGTCCTGGGGGCCTCTAGAAGGGTCTGGGTGCTTTTATAAGGGTCCTGGGGGGCTCTAGAAGGGTCTGGGTGCTTTTAGAAGGGTCCTGGGGGGCTCTAGAAGGGTCTGGGTGCTTTCAGAAGGGTCCTGGGGGCCTCTAGAAGGGTCTGGGGGCTTTTAGAAGGGTCTTGGGGGGCTCTAGAAGGGTCTGGGGGCTTTTAGAATGGTCCTGGGGGGCTCTAAAAGGGTCTGGGGTCTTTTAGAAGGGTGCTGGGAGGGTCTAGAAGGGTCTGGGGTCTTTTAGAAGGGTCCTGGGGGCCTCTAGAAGGGTCTGGGTGCTTTTATAAGGGTCCTGGGGGGCTCTAGAAGGGTCTGGGGGCTTTTAGAAGGGTGCTGGAGGCTTCTAGGAGGGTCTGGGGGCTTTCAGAAGGGTCCGGGGGGGGCTCTAGAAGGGTCTGGGGGCTTTTAGAAGGGTGCTGGGGGGATCTAGAAGGGTCCTGGGGGGCTCTAGAAGGGTCTGGGGGCTTTTAGAAGGGCCCTGGTTGCCTCTAGAAGGGTCTGGAGTCTTTTAGAAAGGGGCTGGGGGGGTCTAGAAGGGTCTGGGGTCTTTTGGAAGGGTCTTTAGTGGCTCTAGAAGGGTCTGGGGGCTTTTAGAAGGGTCCTGGGAGGCTCTAAAAGGGTCTGGGGTCTTTCAGGAGGGTCCGGGGGGGCTCTAGAAGGGTCTGGGGGCTTATAGAAGGGTGCTGGGGGGCTCTAGAAGGGTCCTGGGGGCCTCTAGAAGGGTCTGGGGGCTTTTAGAAGGGCCCTGGTGGCCTCTAGAAGGGTCTGGGGGCTTTTAGAAGGGTCTTTAGCGGCTCTAGAAGGGTCTGGGGGCTTTTAGAAGGGTCCTGGGAGGCTCTAAAATGGTCTGGGGGCTTTCAGAAGGGTCCTGGGGGGCTCTAGAAGGGTCTGGGTGATTTTAGAAGGGTCCTGGGGGGCTCTAGAAGTGTCTGGGGGCTTTTAGAAGGGTCCTGGGGAGCTCTAGAAGGGTCTGGGGGCTTTTAGAAGGGTCCTGGGGGTCTCTAGAAGGGTCTGGGGGCTTTTAGAAGGGTCTTTAGTGGCTCTAGAATGGTCTGGGTGCTTTTAGATGGGTCCTGGGGGGCTCTAGAAGGGTCTGGGGGCTTTTAGAAGGGTCCTGGGGGGCTCTAGAAGGGTCTGGGGGCTTTTAGAAGGGTCCTGGAGTCTTCCAGGTGGGTCTGGGTGCTTTTAGAAGGGTCCTGGGGGGCACTAGAGGGGTCTGGGAGCTTTCAGAAGTGTCCGGGGAGGCTCTAGAAGGGTCTGGGGTCTTTTAGAAGGGTCCTGGGGGCCTCTAGAAGGGTCTGGGGGCTTTCAGAAAGGTCCTGGGGGGATCTAGAAGTGTCTGCGGGCTTTTAGAAGGGTGCTGGGGGGCTCTAGAAGGGTCTGGGGGCTTTTAGAAGGGTCCTGTGTGTCTCTAGAAGGGTCTGGGGGCTTTTAGAAGGGTCCTGGGGGGCTCTAGAAGGGTCTGGGGGCTTTTAGAAGGGTCCTGGGGGGCCCTAGAAGGGTCTGGGGGCTTTTTGAAGGGTCCTTGGGGACTCTAGAAGGGTCTGGGGGCTTTTTGAAGGGTGCTGGAGGCTTCTAGGAGGGTCTGGGGGCTTTCAGAAGGGTCCGGGGGGGCTCTAGAAGGGTCTGGGGGCTTTTAGAAGGGTCCTGGTGGCCTCTAGAAGGGTCTGGGGTCTTTAAGAAGGGTCCTGGGGGGCTCTAGAAGGGTCTGGAGGCTTTTAGAAAGGTGCTGGGGGGCTCTAGAAGGGTCTGGGGTCTTTTAGAAGGGTCTTGAGTGGCTCTAAAAGGGTCTGGGGGCTTTTAGAAGGGTCCTGGGAGGCTCTAAAAGGGTCTGGGGGCTTTCAGAAGGGTCCGGGGGGGTTCTAGAAGGGTCTGGGGGCTTTTAGAAGGGTCCTGGGGGCCTCTAGAAGGGTCTGGGGGCTTTCAGAAGGGTTCTGGGGGGCTCTAGAAGGGTCTGGGGGCTTTTAGAAGGGTCCTGGGGTGCGCTAGAAGGGTCTTGGGGCTTTTAGAAGGGTCCTGGGGGGCTCTAGAGGGGTCTGGGTGCATTTAGAATGGTCCTGGGGGGCTCTAGAAGGGTCTGGGGGCCTTTAGAAGGGTCCTGATGGTTTCTAGAAGGGTCTGGGGGCTTTGAGAAAGTCCTGGGGGGCTCTAGAAGGGTCTGGGGGCATTTAGAAGGGTCCTGGGGGCCTCTAGAAGGGTCTGGGGGCTTTTAGATGGGGCCTGGGGGGCTCTAGAAGGGTCTGGGTGCTTTTAGAAGGGTCCTGGGGGCATCTAGAAGGGTCTGGGGGCTTTTAGAAGGGACCTGGGGGGCTCTAGAAGGGTCTGGGGGCTTTGAGAATGGTCATGGGGGGGATCTAGAAGGGTCCTGGGGGCCTCTAGAAGGGTCTGGGGTCTTTTTGAAGGGTCCTGGGGGCCTCTAGAAGGGTCTGGGGGCTTTTAGAAGGGTGCTGGGGGGCTCTAGAAGGGTCTGGGGGCTTTTTGAAGGGTCCTGTGGGGCTCTAGAAGGGTCTGGGTGCTTTTAGAAGAGTCCTGGGGGGCCTCTAGAAGGGTCTGGGTGCTTTTAGAAGGGTCCGGGGGGGGCTCTAGAAGGGTCTGGGGGCTTTTAGAAGGGTCTTTAGTGGCTCTAGAAGGGTCTGGGGGCTGTTAGAAGGGTCCTGGGAGGCTCTAAAAGGGTCTGGGGGCTTTCAGAAGGGTCCTGGGAAGGCTCTAGAAGGGTCTGGGGGCTTTTAGAAGGGTGCTGGGGAGCTCTAGAAGGGTCTGGGGTCTTTTAGATGGGTCCTGAAGGGCTCTAGAAGGGTCTGGGGGCTTTTAGAAGGGTCCTGGGAGGCTCTAAAAGGGTCTGGGGTCTTTTAGAAGGGTCCTGGGAGGCTCTAGAAGGGTCTTGGGGCTTTTAGAAGGGTCCTGGGGGGGCTCTAGAAGGGTCTGGGGGCTTTTAGAAGGGTGCTGGGGGGCTCTAGAAGGGTCTGGGGCTTTTAGATGAGTTCTAGGGACCTCTAGAAGGGTCTGGGGGCTTTTAGAAGGGTCCTGGGAGGCTCTAAAAGGGTCTGGGGTCTTTTAGAAGGGTCCTGGGAGGCTCTAGAAGGGTCTGGGGGCTTTTAGAAGGGTCCTGGGGGGGCTCTAGAAGGGTCTGGGGGCTTTTAGAAGGGTGCTGGGGGGATCTAGAAGGGTCTGGGGCTTTTAGATGAGTTCTAGGGACCTCTAGAAGGGTCTGGGTGCTTTTAGAAGGGTCCTGGGGGGCTCTAGAAGGGTCTGGGGGCTTTTAGAAGGGTCCTGGGGGGCTCTAGAAGGGTCTGGGGGCTTTTAGAAGGGTCCGGGGGGGGCTCTAGAATTGTCTGGGGGCTTTTAGAAGGGTCTTTAGTGGCTCTAGAAGGGTCTGGGGGCTTTTAGAAGGGTCCTGGGGGCTCTAGAAGGATCTGGGGGCTTTCACAAGGGTCTTGGGGGGCTCTAGAAGTGTCTGGGGTCTTTTAGAAGGGTTTTGGGGGGCTCTAGAAGGGTCTGGGGGCTTTTAGAAGGGTCCTGGGGGGCTCTAGAAAGTCTGGGGGCTTTTAGAAGGGTCCTGGGGGGCTCTGGAAGGATCTGGGGGCTTTTAGAACAGTCCTAGGAGGCTCTAGAAGGGTCTGGGGGCTTTTAGAAGGGTCCGGGGGGGGCTCTAGAAGGGTCTGAGGGATTTTAGAAGGATCCTGGGCGCCTCTAGAAGGGTCTGGGGGTTTTAGAAGGGTCCTGGGGGGCTCTAGAAGAGTCTGGGGGCTTTTAGAAGGGTCCTGGGGGGCTCTAGAAGGGTCTGGGGGCTTTTAGAAGGGTCCTGGGGGGCTCTAGAAGGGTCTGGGGGCTTTCACAAGTGTCCTGGGGGGCTCTAGAAGAGTCTGGGGGCTTTTAGAAGGGTCCTGGGTGACTCTAGAAGGGTCTGGGGGCTTTGAGAAAGGTCATGGGGGGATCTAGAAGGGTCCTGGGGGCTCTAGAACGGTCTGGGGGCTTTCAGAAGGGTCCTGGTGGGCTCTAGAATGGTCTGGGGGCTTTCAGTATGGTCCGGGGGGCCTCTAGGAGGGTATGGGGACATTTAGAAGGGTACTGGGGGGCTCTAGAAGGGTCTGGGGGCTTTTAGAAGGGTCCTGGGAGGCTCTAAAAGGGTCTGGGGGCTTTCAGAAACGTCCTGGGGGGATCTAGGAGGGTCTGGGGGCTTTTAGAAGGGTCCTGGGGGGCTCTAGAGGGGTCTGGGAGCTTTCAGAAGGGTCCGGAGGGGCTCTAGAAGGGTCTGGGGGCTTTTAGAAGGGTCCTGAGGGGCTCTAAAAGGGTCTGGGGTCTTTTAGAAGGGTGCTGGGAGGGTCTAGAAGGGTCTGGGGGCTTTTAGAAGGGTCCTGGGGGCCTCTAGAAGGGTCTGGGTGCTTTTATAAGGGTCCTGGGGGGCTCTAGAAGGGTCTGGGTGCTTTTAGAAGGGTCCTGGGGGGCTCTAGAAGGGTCTGGGGGCTTTCAGAAGGGTCCTGGGGGCCTCTAGAAGGGTCTGGGGGCTTTTAGAAGGGTCCTGGGGGGCTCTAGAAGGGTCTGGGGGCTTTTAGAATGGTCCTGGGGGGCTCTAAAAGGGTCTGGGGTCTTTTAGAAGGGTGCTGGGAGGGTCTAGAAGGGTCTGGGGGCTTTTAGAAGGGTCCTGGGGACCTCTAGAAGGGTCTGGGTGCTTTTATAAGGGTCCTGGGGGGCTCTAGAAGGGTCTGGGGGCTTTTAGAAGGGTGCTGGAGGCTTCTAGGAGGGTCTGGGGGCTTTCAGAATGGTCCGGGGGGGGCTCTAGAAGGGTCTGGGGGCTTTTTGAAGGGTGCTGGGGGGCTCTAGAAGGGTCCTGGGGGCCTCTAGAAGGGTCTGGGGGCTTTTAGAAGGGCCCTGGTTGCCTCTAGAAGGGTCTGGAGTCTTTTAGAAAGGGGCTGGGGGGCTCTAGAAGGGTCTGGGGGCTTTTGGAAGGGTCTTTAGTGGCTCTAGAAGGGTCTGGGGGCTTTTAGAAGGGTCCTGGGAGGCTCTAAAAGGGTCTGGGGTCTTTCAGGAGGGTCCGGGGGGGCTCTAGAAGGGTCTGGGGGCTTATAGAAGGGTGCTGGGGGGCTCTAGAAGGGTCCTGGGGGCCTCTAGAAGGGTCTGGGGGCTTTTAGAAGGGCCCTGGTGGCCTCTAGAAGGGTCTGGGGGCTTTTAGAAGGGTCTTTAGTGGCTCTAGAAGGGTCTGGGGGCTTTTAGAAGGGTCCTGGGAGGCTCTAAAAGGGTCTGGGGGCTTTCAGAAGTGTCCTGGGGGGCTCTAGAAGGGTCTGGGTGATTTTAGAAGGGCCCTGGGGGGCTCTAGAAGGGTCTGGGGGCTTTTAGAAGGGTCCTGGGGAGCTCTAGAAGGGTCTGGGGGCTTTTAGAAGGGTCCTGGGGGTCTCTAGAAGGGTCTGGGGGCTTTTAGAAGGGTCTTTAGTGGCTCTAGAATGGTCTGGGTGCTTTTAGATGGGTCCTGGGGGGCTCTAGAAGTGTCTGGGGGCTTTTAGAAGGGTCCTGGGGGGCTCTAGAAGGGTCTGGGGGCTTTTAGAAGGGTCCTGGGGGGCTCTAGAGGGGTCTGGGGGCTTTCAGAAAGGTCCTGGGGGGATCTAGAAGTGTCTGCGGGCTTTTAGAAGGGTGCTGGGGGGCTCTAGAAGGGTCTGGGGGCTTTTAGAAGGGTCCTGTGTGTCTCTAGAAGGGTCTGGGGGCTTTTAGAAGGGTCCTGGGGGGCTCTAGAAGGGTCTGGGGTCTTTTTGAAGGGTCCTGAGGGCCTCTAGAAGGCTCTGGGGTCTTATAGAAGGGTGCTGGGGGGCTCTAGAAGGGTCTGGGGGCTTTTAGATGGGACCTGGGTGGCTCTAGAAGGGTCTGTGGGATTTGAGAAATTCCTGAGGGGCTCTATAAGGGTCTGGGGGCTTTTAGAAGGGTCCTGGGGGGCTCTAGAAGGATCTGGGGGCTTTTAGAAGGGTGCTGGGTGGCTCTAGAAGGGTCTGGGGGCTTTTAGAAGGGTCCTGGGGGGCTCTAGAAGGGTCTGGGTGCTTTTAGGAGGTTCCTGGGGGCATCTAGAAGGGTCTGGGTGCTTTTAGAAGGGTTCTGGGGGCCTCTAGAATGCTCTGAGGGCTTTTAGAAGGGTCCTGGGAGGCTCTAGAAGGGTCTGGGGGATTTTAGAAGGGTTCTGGGGGACTCTAGAAGGGTCTGGGGGCTTTTAGAAGGGCCCTGGTGGCCTCTAGAAGGGTCTGGGGGCTTTTAGAAGGGTGCTGGGGGGCTCTAGAAGGGTCTGGGGGCTTTTAGAAGGGTCCTGGGGGGCTCTAGAAGGGTCTGGGGGCTTTTAGATGGGTCCTGGGAGGCTCTAGAAGGGTCTGGGGGCTATTTGAAGGGTCCTGGGGACCTCTAGAAGGGACTGGGGGCTTTTAGATGGGTCCTGGGGGCTTTTAGAAGGGTCCTGGGGGGCTCTAGAAGGGTCTAGGGGCTTTTAGAAGGGTCTTTAATGGCTCTAGAAGGGTCTGGGGGCTTTTAGAAGGGTCCTGGGGCCTCTAGAAGGGTCTGGGGGCTTTTAGAATGATCCTAGGGGGCTCTAGAAGGGTCTGGGGGCCTGTAGAAGAGTCCCGGGGGTTTTTAGAAGGATCTGGGGGCTTTTAGAAGGGTCTTGGAGGGCTCTAGAAGGGTCTAGGGGCTTTTAGAAGGGTCTTTAATGGCTCTAGAAGGGTCTGGGGTCTGTTAGAAGGGTCCTGGGGGCTTTTAGAAGGGTCTGAGGGCTTTTAGAAGGGTCCTGTGGGGCTCTAGAAGGGTCTGGGGGCTTTTAGAAGGGTTCTGGGGGGCTCTAGAAGGGTCTGGGGGCTTTTAAAAGGGTCCTGGGGGGCTCTAGAAGGGTCTGGGGCCTTTCACAAGGGTCCTGGGGGGCTCTAGAAGGGTCTGGGGCCTTTCACAAGGGTCCTGGGGGGCTCTAGAGGAGTCTGGGAGCTTTTAGATGGGTCCTGGGGGGCTCTAGAAGGGTCTGGGGTCTTTGAGATAGGTCTTGGGGACCTCTAGGAGGGTCTGGGGGCTTTTAGAAGGGTCCTGGGGACCTCTAGAAGGGTCTGGGTGCTTTTAGAAGGGTCTTTAGTGGCTCTAGAAGGGTCTGGGGGCCTTTAGAAGCGTCCTGGAGGTCTCTAGAAGGATCTGGGGGCTTTTAGAAGGGTCTTGGGGGGCTCTAGAAGGGTCTGGGGTCTTTTAGAAGGGTCCTGGGGGACTCTAGAAGGGAAGGGTCCTGGGGGACTCTAGAAGGGTCTGGGGGCTTTTAGAAGGGCCCTGGTGGCCTCTAGAAGGGTCTGGGGGCTTTTAGAAGGGTGCTGGGGGGCTCTAGAAGGGTCTGGGTGCTTTTAGAAGGGTCCTGGGGGTCTCTAGAAGGGTCTGGGGGCTTTCAGAAGGGTCCTGGGGTGCTCTAGAAGGGTCTGGGGGCATTTAGAAGGGTCCTAGGGGGATCTAGAAGTGTCTGGGGGCATTTAGAATGGCCCTGGGAGGCTCTAGAATGGTCTGGGGGCTTTTAGAAGGGTCCTGGGGGCATCTAGAAGGGTCTGGGGGCTTTCAGAAGGGTCCTGGGGGGCTCTAGAAGGTCTGGGGCTTTTAGAAGGGTCCTGGGGACCTCTAGAAGGGTCTGGGGGCTTTTAGAAGAGTCTTGGAGGCCTCTAGAAGGGTATGGGGGCATTTAGATGGGTCCTGGGGGGCTCTAGAAGGGTCTGGGAGCTTTTAGAAGGGTCCTAGGTGGCTCTAGAAGGGTCTGGGGCTTTTTAGAAGGTCCTGGGGGGCTCTAGAAGGGTCTGGGGTCTTTCAGAAGGGTCCTGGGGGGGCTCTAGAAGGGTCTGAGGGCTTTTAGAAT